>OZ034733.1:1664349-1706607 GCA_964027065.1 Pocillopora grandis
GCCTTATGTTAGGCCAATACATGTATTTCGGTCGTAGAAGGTATAATCTGGCTTATCTCTGTAATTGCGAGGAAAGTAGAATGCTTAGTCTGAAATGAAATTCAATACATCAATGGCAGTTTTGAAACGTGATTCGTAAGGGAGAACTTCACTCTTAAGAGGATGTAAATGTTCATTGATGGCGTCTTATCTGACACAAATAAATACAGCCTTGTGACGTTACCAAGGCAACGAGGGCAAAGCTGCTGTTTCCCATAGGATCAGAGAGAAACTAAGATAGTGTAAAACTCGAACGTGAAATGTCAAAAAGAAGTAATGAAATGAAGACAACTGACAAGACTTAAGAGCATCGTTCCGGGAAAATTCAGTCAGTGCTGCGACGAAGGAGATATTCTGATACACAATTTTGTAGCCTGCACTTTCTGGCAGCCTAACCCTAAGCGGTTCTTTTTTATTTTTTTATTTTTTATTGCAACACGAAGAACACTACTTACAATACTACTTACGACAATTCAGGAAAATGATAATAACGAGAACGATAATAACACAAATTATTAGTGAGACTGAGAGGAGTCCAATTCGGTCTGTAATCATGCGGGTGATAAAAAGGTAATTTAGTGTTAACATCCGAGTTGAAAACGTAAATTAGCTACCGTAAAGGGTAAAAAAACTGACGTTTCGAGCGTTAGCCCTTCGTCAGAGCGATTCGAGGAATTGTGGGTTGTGTGTGGGTTTATATGCAGAAAGTGGAGCTACGCTATTGGTGGGAATATGGTGACGAGAAAACAGGAATAGAGTGAGCGCACATTCACATTCAAGTGTAACCCGTGCCTACGCAAGTTAAAAGTTAAAATTTTGGAGAAACCGGAAAAGCAAACACAATGCGCAGTAAAAATTAATAAATCATCATTTCCCAAAAAAAGCTGTGGCGAAAGAACATTTAAACAACTTATTTTCAATGAAAAAAGCGATAAATGCATGTTAAGTTTTTACTCTAAAATCAAGTTAAAAGACAAAAATCGTAAAATTTTTCGCACGTGTGCAAACAGGTCTGCGGATCTGATTTCAAAGTACATATGCAAATTTGTTCGTGTGTGAAGAGATCTCGTGTTACATGGAATCTATAAAATAAGCAGCAAGACGAAACAGGCTAAGAAACATTTTGGAACGAAAGCTTTATTCAAAACAGTTCTTGGTCTATGAAAGGTAAACTCTTAGCTGTAGTCCACACTTAGAAGAAGAGCCGAGTGTAGGAAAGCCGCCGTGCGAAATCTAAGCCACGAAGATGAACGAATAGTGAGATAAACGATCTTCGACAACATATTACACCCATAAATACAAAATGGCCGCTCTCTGAGGCTTACCAACCCCAGAATAAATATTTTAAGCCACGACAGAGTGGTTTACTTCGTTTAAACCACAAAAAAATGCATAACACGACTCCAATATGATATCTCGTTTTATTGCTGATGCATTCCAGCTGATGGTAGCCGCTTCCAACTATCTTGTTCGAAATCTAGCACGACTTTAAGCGACCACTAGTTCATGTTCACCACCCACCAGTTATCGAATAGGCTATCTAATCTACATTGGAGCCAATAACAATCGGTTCTGTTTTTCTGATGTACGTTCACCTTCGGTTTTACTTGTCATTTTCCTTGTACTCAAGTACCTACATATAAATATGAAAACGTTTTCTCGTGCCGATTGGCTGCGAAAAATGCAGGAGAGATATTTCAGTACAGAGAAAAAAAGAAGTGAATAAAAAACGATGGATTGCGCCACCATCTTCGCACCAAATCAAACAAGACACAATTGGATAAAATACATTTATTTCAGATTACGCCCACGTAAAAGGCAAAACACTCTATACCTTGAATATTCTTAAGATAGAGTTATAGAAAGATGGACGTATTCCACAAAAGAAAATAAAAATCCAGACCGAAAAAACTGTCACAACGTTCCACATGATTATAAAGTTTAGTTGTGCATGCAGTTTCTCGCATATCATACTGTTTCGGTAACCTTTCCAATCTTTCCAATACAAGTTAGAATGAGGTTATTAAGTTGTCTTATGCCAATACCACTCGAACCCACATCATGGAACACAACGGAGACACAAAAGTACTGGATGCAAAATAAATGATAAGGGATCCTAGCAATACAGATAAGCCAATAAAATATATAGATTGTAGATGGATAAAAGTTATCAACTCTCTTGGAATGTTGAATGTTATCAGGCATAGTCGTTGTTATAAATATATATAGAAACTTAATGTATTAAATCCCAAAATCAAACCTTTCACTCGCCTTACGGGTAAGTTTTAGAATATAATGCTACATCACAGTACGGCTGGCAACTTTTTACATGTCAAATCTTAATGTTACATTTTGTTCACGATGAATTACTGCTAAGACAAATGGTTAATATATCTGATCCGATTTAAAAACTTAAAAACATTTCAAATTAATACGTGCTTTAAATGTACTGATGTACATTTTGTATTAATGCTTTCAATTTTGCTTTAAGTCACAAAAACCCATATGAATGAGGACGTTTTTCACGTACAAGAGAGCCGCTGACCAAATAGACAAAAAGGTATTGATCCATAAAAATATCGATATATTTTCAAGTGGAAGGGTGACGAAAAGAAAAAACCTAGGAGTGCCGTTCGATTGAACAACAAATTATTAGAGCTTAAATATAAAGAAATACATGGCTGACATGGCAGAGAATCGATATTCAGAGCTTAGAGGTAAAAGAACTAATAGAGGTTGCCCTTACAAGATTTAAAAACTACTAAACACTTCAAACATTTAAAATCCAAGGTTTTCTCAAAAATATCCGAGCGGTTGTTTGGTAACATGGCATAAAAAGCAAACCTTACCAATCTGGTAGCACAGTATTGACATATAAAAATAATGCAGAGCCTGAAACGTTATTTTTTAAAACGAAAATGAAACGGATTGTATCATAATGATGAAGACAACACAAGGAAGATGGCAAAAAAGAATTGTGTTCAGAGAACAAGAAAGGTTATCTGTTACGATCGCGATACTTGCAGCTTGGAGTGTCGCATTCACAGAAAAACTCTTTCCGTTTTACCGACCAGAATCTATCCCCGTAGTTAAAGCTGAAAAATAAGGAAAACTTGAAATTACCATCAGCTTCACAGCAAATTGCCTATCTTCCTGATTCAGAGGAAAAAGCCATAAATAAAGGGCTGCCAAAACGTTTGAGACTAAAACCATATACTTGGCATCCAGGTTATCGCAGACGCCATCTTATTTCGTCAGATTACATGTTCTACAGGGAACTATTCGTTTAAAATTTCCCAAGCGTTCAACGAAGTCCGCACGAGCCCTCGAGCAAATTCTAGATGCAGAATCGATTAATAAAGGGCTGCCAAAACGTTTGAGACTAAAAACATATTCTTGGCATCCAGGTTATCGCAGACGCCATCTCATTTCGTCAGATTACATGTTATACAGGGAACTATTCATTTACATTCCCCAAGCGTTCCACGAAGTCCGCACTAGCCCTCGAGCAAATTCTAGATGCAGAATCGCTTCACACATTTAAACCCGCCTAACGGTAAATCAAACATTTACCTCCACTCACACCTGGGAAATTGCTGCTATATACGTTTGCTAAATTGTGTTTCAATCAAAATTGTACGATTTCATCAGCAATCACTTTGAAATGAAGTGAAAGCAGCCGACAACGTGGTCTTATTGATAGCACTACGGTTAGAACGTCACTGCGGAAAACATCCAAAACTTTGAGGAGATTTTCATAAAAACCACAGATCTTTCTAAAATAATGGTAATTGAAATATCATGCGACGACGTACTCACCATATCTCGTCGTGTACATTAATTTCTTTTGTTGCGAAAAAGGCAATCCTTGGAAATCTAACGTCCTAAAAACAACGTAGATTTAATTTTCAAAATTACGACCTTACAATGAGATTATCTTAAAGGTATTTACAAAGAGTTAACTTCATTATTTTCATCGTCGACTAGAGAATCATTAAAGCTGACCTAGAACATGCAAGTTTCCTGGTCTTCTTAAATCTACAAACGTACTCAAAGTTGAAATAAATCTTTATTAAGGAACAATATATTATAGAATAAGAACTTGATATCAGCAATAGTCGATCATTTTTATTCCCGAGCGGCCTTGTTTGGTCTTCTATATTAACCAAGAGTTTTCACTAGCTCAAAGCCCCTTTAAAATGTGTTACGCTTTCTTTCAATGGTAAAGATACATGCAGGAAGTAGGACGTAGGGGGTAGGAATACATAATTATTCCTACATATATCACTGTGAACACGGTTCTGTCCATGTCAACTGCATTCACTACTTCAGCCGTGGGACATTAAATGGTCAGCAGCACTTACCCTATGATGAATGAAAACTCGTATCGGGAAGACGTTTGGTTCGCACGAGTGATTGATAAATCTGCTGATATTACCATAATGCTTAGCATCAATGCAAAACAATTCGTGAGCATTCTCCTGAAAAAAGAAACAAATTAACATATGACGTAACTCGGCCATTTAAGCGCCACACCTAAGGCGATTATCCATAGAAAGAACTGCTAAACCATATCCCTAGTCTAACAAATATTTACGTGAAAACCAATGCTTTGGTCTCGTTAGGTGACTGACAAAACTAGATCGTGTGGGTCTCGCCACCCAAAAGAGTAATATTCAATCGAAATAAAGTACTTTTTGCAGCAGGCTTTGTCCATACCTTACAATCTAAGTAAAAAAGATAGTCGTCATCATCTCGCGCATCCGCCTCAGTGTCAGAAATTAATTCACCAGTGTATTCACAAACAAAACTTCCCTGCGGAATTTCGGCAAGGCTTCTGACACCCCAACCTACAATAAACATACAATAAAAGCCAAAATAAGTTTTGCATTCAACGGAAAAAGTAAAACGAGACTAAATAAGCTCGCAAAAATCTGTTACTGGAGCATATCCCTCGGCTAACATCGATAGGGAAAAATTTTTATCTGCAGTTAGTTGAGTAGGATACTCAGTCGGATATTACTCTTGGTACAATTTCAACTGATTCTAAAGTTGCAGTCGTCACTTAAGACGTTTTATGAAATATTCGTTTAAAGTCCTGACGTATTTTGTTTCCCACTCTCTTTTTAGGTTTCATTAGTAGTTTTATTCAGGTAACCTTTTCTGTATGTTCTGTACAGTTGTAATGGATACTGCATTCCTTTCTGTACCACTCTATTTCTACAGTACGACCAGCAGTTGCACATTCTGTTACACTCAAACACGAGTGGCCTGTCGTACTTCTGCAGGTCGCCTTTTAACAAACCTTCCTATAACAAATGGAGAGCAAACGAATTGCAGATTTATTATACTTACATAGTTTTTGCATTCACTAATTACGTTAAGAACGAAGGAAGGGAGGTTTCCGTATAAACTAGGCCACTGTAATATGGTGTTGTCAGTTACACGTTTAGCAGGAAATTCTCTCTACCATTTTTCCCACAGAATCATTCAACTGAAGTATATTTGAAAGTTTCAGACTTTGCTAAATCCTTAACACAGCATTATCTTTTCCTTTCCAATAACAAACTTACTATACTAAGTCATGCATGTTCTTAAGGTATTCAAACGACATTAAGCACGGAAAGTAAACTTTCCATTCACGATTTCAGTTCTTGAGCGACTTTCCCCAGGAAGTTGCACTAAGAGCGTCCACAAAATAACCACATGAAAGGTTGTATCGATTTACCTCGTTGTACCATATTCTCTGCCGTTCGCTCCTCTCAGAGCACCTACACGCTCTTCCACTGCGACAGTCACCGTCACAGGCACATCCCTACAGAGTACGAATATTTCTTCAGAACACCACAGAATTATAAGATAAAACGAACGTCTTTTTTCCTTCTACCTCAACATACCTCAAATTTTGAAATACTCCAGTTTATTGTTCCCGTTGTAAATTTCAAAGGATTCTTTGACAAATGTGAAGTCCGGAAATGGTACGTCGTCAACCTGATTTAAGGTAAAAGCGTTTATTCGTTCATTTACCGAAAAAACCACTTTCTGCATACGAAACGTTGGTCGTAATGAATAAGTGAATAAATTAATGAATGACTGAATGTGCGAAGTAAGGAATGAATGGATGGATGGAGGATTGATGTATAGGTAAGATAAAACTTTAATTGATTTAAACACCAGGCAGTCAAGTTGACTGAACTACGCGATGTTGACATGGCAATATATGTATACAAGGTAATAAGTATGTTTGCAAATAACTCTACCATACTCTCATTCCTCTTTTCTATTATCAAGGATTCATTTTCATTCGGAAATTTACCCACTCCACTATTCTTTAACAGGCTTAGGACACTAATGAGTACTTTGGACAGGTGTCAGTATCAAAATTCGGCCATTAACAAATATCATGCATTTCAAAGTCACAGATTCGTCACCTAGTCCACAGTATTCAGTAGTCTTCATGTTGATGCATTTAGCTTGACAAGAATCGCATTCACTGGCCTTCACTAGGTTTCTCATGCAGACCTTTTCGACACTTTAAGTACTTCCAAGACGAAAGTGAATTGCGCGATGAAAAATGCTTCACGTCACAACCACTCGATACGGAGACATTATTTACCCTATTACCTAGCTTATTTGTCGATTTTTTTGGACTCCAAGATAACGATTAGAGTATGTCAAACAATAAATAACCAAGTGCTGGAAAAACGCGGCTTCACCGCCTGGAATATTTAAATGACATGTCTTCCTCTTATGATTCCTTTTTTTACTGGAATTTACGCAATGGAGGAATAGCGTACAACACACCGAACCCTCCCAAAAAAAAAGACCAGCGAGCACGAAGGACAAGAAAAAATAAACTCGACTTAAAAAAGTGACGCAAGGAGTGCGATTTGATCACAACAAGTTACTCTGAGACTAATCAGTCCCAAGTTATAATTTGCAAATACAAGGGCATACTCACCTTCTTAATACAAGATATTCAAACATTTTCTTTCCCACGGGAAATATCACTATTAATGAAATCAGAACAAAAAAAAGCAGTAATAAAAAAATTATCATGCATATTCGGTGCTCTTACTTCTTCGCTTACGCCCTTACTAGCACACGACTGACCTTGGCGTTAGTCACCAACGACACAAACAAACAACGTCAGTCTTTCGCAATAAAATCCTCTGAATTTCTAGTTTCATGATTTCGCATACCATACGAGCGGACATTTTGCTCCTTGACACAAAACATGTTAAGCCATCAAATAAGGTGTACGTACATGAACATGTTAAGTAACAATACTAAGAAATTATAGGTAAGGTCGAGGAAGCGAAGAAATTTGTAGTACCTTTGAAGGATCCGCGGCCTTATAAATTCCTGACATGATTCCAACTCGACTTTTGAATGCAACAAGTTTTTACTTTTCATATCAAGTTTGGCAACCTGCAAAATTTAGGCGTTTCCCGATAAAATTCCATTAGCGCCTCATGAAGGACTCGGTCTCTAAGTAATACTGGAGCGATAATTTTAGATCATTTATGACTTGGACTTACGACAACAGAATGAATTTTTACAAAAATAAAAATCAACACTATCGTACCGTAAGAGGTGTCTGGCCGTCTTTGTTCTTAATGTAAATGTTTGCTCCCCGACTGACTGACAACCTAACACAATTTTGACATCAATAGATCATCTGAAATTCATATCACTGTTTTCTGTTTTATTGCATCACTGTAGATTATCCATGTGTAGAAAGGCGTTTCTCTTTTCACTCTACAACATCAATGGGCATCATCCAGTCAATTTCACTGTGAAATACAACAATACAAACAACCTTTACCTCTGACCTCATTTGCAAAACCTGACACCTATCAAATTCCTCCTGGTTGCGCCAAAAAACAGAAATGCAATTTCTATACTGGCACCGTTGACTTCCACTTACTAGATGTGGAAGTATTTAGTAGAACAAAGGAAGGCTAATATATCAAACCGATAAATCACGGTAAGGTTTCATGGCGACCACAATTTCAATTTTGAAGCATCGTTGTGTCTATCACTTAGTAAAGTCTTAGTCTGGTGTGTTCCTTAGAGATGTCTGATTTCACGTTGACTTCCTAGTGCTGAAATAATCAGTAATGTACAGGAAGTAATGCCAATAGCTGATATTTAGGTCAAGGAAGTGAAATGGTTGAAGGAGGAGTATATTGCAGGATAGAAAACTGAATAAAAAAATTTGTTCAGGAGGCTTTACCTCTGAACACTCCTTGATACTTTCTATTTGCACAGTCTCAAAATTTTGTAAAAGAATTGTCTTCTGGTTTTGGAGTTATAAGATAAGAGCTCTGCTTAAGTTTCATGCGCCAAAGTAACTGTTGTATAAGTAGACTTTCCGGATACTGTGTGCAAAGAACTGTAAACATGTTTAGTGAACTTAAGAGATCCTCGCAGCTAAGAACACTACTGAAACGAGTAGTTGTAAATAGGACCTGAAAAAAATTCAGGCCCGTACGGGATTTGAACCAATGACCTCTGCGATACCTGTGCAGCGCTCTAGCAATTGGGCTAACAAGCCAACTGGGAGCTGGTCAATGAATTGGGTCCAAATAAACATCCAAGTGAATGAAGATTTTAGATATATGAAAATTCATATATTTGCACTGCGGTGGAGAGATGAAATTAAGAGATCCTCGCAGCTAAGAACACTACTACTCGTTTCAGTAGTGTTCTTAGCTGCGAGGATCTCTTAATTTCATCTCTCCACCGCAGTGCAAATATATGAATTTTCATATATCTAAAATCTTCATGTTTAGTGAACATTCCGCACATTTCGCGCTTGAAAATTAACTGCAAAATCTAAAGTAAATAGTTTAGAGTCGTTTGCTTTTATTAATTCATATTGCTTACTCATATTGCTCACTCCTATGCTCAACACGTAGTTTAAATTAGGTCATTAAAACGTCAAGTTTCGTAGGTAAATGTTGTCTCTATTCTATAACAACAATAACAAAAACTAAAACAAATTTCGAAAGGAAGCAAATCACTGACATTAACGAGATCTTATTTAAATATTTTGAACGAAGAAATGAGTCAGCCGCAATAAGACGGAATACATCTAAAGGAATAGAAATACTGTTTTTAGTATTAGCTGAGAAAGAAGTTAAATTGAAGAAATGTAAAATGGTTTCCGTGTTTACATAGCCTGATGTAAACACGGGAGGTTGGGAGAACACGAGATAAGCGTAGGAAACCACGACGAGAAGCGGAGCTCATGTAAAATGGTTTTATGGCCAATCATAGCGCGCGTACTATTTGAATTATTTTATAAATAAGATTTATAAGAAAAAAAAAACTATGGAAAATAAATTAAACGTGGAGTTTACAAACGTCTAAGCCTTTTATATTATAGTCTTAAAGGTAAATTGTAATTTAGATTCATCTCGGCCTGCTTCAATCAAAACACTCTCAACTTGTCGTATATTTAGCAAGAAATCTTAAACACAACTTCGGTGAAAATGCAAGAATTCTGGAAGCTAGCATAATGCTATAAATAAATGCTAACACTAAAATAACGTAGGACTTTCTTTCTCTTCGGAAAAGTCAGTTCCATTGTTTTGTGATTCAAAGCAACCTTTAAGTCGTATAATCCGTGGACTGAAGTCTCATCTGGCCTTTGATTGGTTGAAGTTCAATATCCTTTACGCTTCATGAATAGTCAATATAATTAATTTTCAATATTTACAGGGTCAATTGCTCCGATTCAATGTCCACCATCTTGCCCCCTTCACATATGCATGTCTTAGTTGCTTTTATATTAAATTTAATTTTTTCGCTTCCTTTTCCATCCACTTGGATTCTTAAAAAACAGATTAGAAAACAGCAGGGCTAGTACACGTAAACGTGGCTGTCTGTTGCTAATTCTTCGTAACAGTCTGTTCCAGTACTCATTATTTTATCGCGGTTTTTTTGCTCGCAGGCCCTTTTGCTTGACTAGTCTACACACCACAAAATGGATCCCTCACATGTGAAATTTCCATTCGTTTCTCCACTACGTCTGTAATTTTGATTGTTTTCCTTGGTTCTCAAATCCGAAAGACTAAGGACAAACAGCGGACGAAAGACAGCTGACTGGTTTGCTCTGTGGAAAAACGAAGCTCAGATTATGAAAACAGCCTCAGCCTGAAAATGACTGTTATTTGATGATGAACTGGGTTAGAAACACTTTTTTAAACATTTTCTAGCATCTTTTATCCTCTTTGGTAGCAACATCTCACCCACAAAGAAGCCTTTTAGTGAAAACTCTTCCCCGTCACACTATTAAATTCATGTAAACAGACGTCAATAACTACATGCATGGTTTTATTTTTTCACGATATTCAAACAAAAAAAAAATTGGCCGCATAAAACAATTTTGCTATATCGATGAATCGAAACTGACTTATCACAACTACTGTATGCTACAACTCTTTACAGCAACTAATAGACCGACAACATTCCTCCTTAGAACTCTCTGCTCTCACATGGGCAATCAAACGTTAACAAGATTATCAAATGTTGTTTTTGGGTTCAAACCAATTACTTTGGGTGGGTCTAAGTTATAAATTTCATTCTCAACCTATCGCTAAGGGAAGTCAAACATTCTGCACATAAATTACCATGATTTTACCATAACATCAAATGGAGTTTTCAGTTGATTCGATGAGCTGAGCCTACTTCCTTGAAGCCAACTGCAACATCTGAGTGGATTTAATAATAATATATACCTTTTGCGTCACATCAACACCTGATGCGTGGGCCGCTCGTTGACGTTTTCCTTTCCATATCATCATCGCTGACCTCACCTAAAAATACGAACAAAGTTTTTTTTCCATGATTCGTTGAGAGAGCTAGATGACTTCATAAAATTAAGAAAATGTTGCAAAGAAACGAAACCATGGTTATACATCCTATGAAATTTAAAAAATATCACTACGTCTCCATTTGCAATCTGCGTTATACTTCTCCATAATTAACCATCTTTGCATCCATTTTCTTTATTCGTGCCTCTCTGGCATTTGTCGAACCGAGCAAACTATATCATTAAACCTCCAACCCCCGGAAGTGATGAACATGTGACTTCTCCCTATAATATTTAAACAATATCCAGCAAACAGGTCATGAGAATATTTAAAGTTATCAGGTAGAAGTTGTTATCTCGATCTAACACCAAATTCTTGGAAGTTATTTACAAGGAAATGTGTAGCAGCTAGAGGGGAGAACTAACAATCAGATCTTGAGAGTTAAAGGATTGACCCTTAACACCTCACTATCAGTATGTATATTCTCCAACCTACTTTTTCTTGCATTGCTGACAGGAAAATTTGTTTTTCACTTAAGAGCGCTTTCAGCGAGCGATCACACCCTGTATTCTCGTGACTTTTATCAGTTTTATTCATTGGTTAAAACTTTATGGTGGTTACTTTTGAGGGTTGAAGGGTTGAACGTTGGCTTTCGTTGCGATTGGCAAGATTTTCGGGGATCACAGCGATGTGAATAATCGTGTAGCCTGGAGTTCAGGCGCGTTTTTGTGAATCGATCGCTCAGTATTTCTGCTATATTGAATTTTGAAGAAGAAAGTTCGTGAGACTTATTATTTTTTGAGATACTTTAACCCTAGGTCTAACATAGCTGGCTGAGGTTGAACGACCGCGAGATTTAATGAGAAAGATGGTAAATGTTGAGCTCGGTAATGAAATAGAGTGAGATGTTTGTTCATCTTGTCACGAGCGTGGGACAGAGAAAGTGGTACTCGGGGTTTTTTCTTTGTCCCACGCTCCTATTGAGCATTATTGAAGCGACGTGTTCCCGTCAAAAGTAAGCCGCTTCACCCACTGATATTATTTGTTTGCTACACCAAGTTGTTAGAACAAAAAAAATATTTACTGAACATAGATTGTAGAACGCGGTTAGGTTAATGTACTATAAAACATCACAAACCTGTTGATCGAATAAACAATGGAAAACAAATATGAAGAACCCCTGCAAAAAAAAGCAAGCAAACTGAATCGGGCATCTTTTAATTTCAACTATTGGGAAGTTTGCCTCCTTATATAACTTTGGAGGAAGGTTGATATGCCAATCACAGTTGTTGGAAACCAATCAATCATAGCAGAGAAACACGCTCCATAAAGTGACGACGCTATCCAGTCGACCCCATTACTTAAAGAAACTGTTAACAGTATGCAGATGAAAAGTTGCGATCTGCTTCAAGAGTTATTGACAATGCGTCGCCAGAAGAAAAAACACTTTATTAATCAAGGTCTGAATAAGACAGAAACCTATGTTGAATTTTAGAGACATCTATTCAAAAAGAAAATACCTGAAGCGAGTTGAAGATTGCAAACAGATATAGGAAGACTACTGTAGCTTGATCGAACGCAAGGACACCAAACACCCATGTGATGCCGAGAAGAGGAAGAAGGACGATGGAACATTTTATGCCAAGTCTATCAAGGAACACAAGAGACAACTGTCATCAGCTCTCCATACCTTGTGTAGTTCCTGCTCAAGGAGGTTGTTCCTTTCTTTAACTTAAACACTCTAGTAACGCAAAATTTCCAGTTTCAACTGAAAAATCTCATGCAAGGAGTAATGTTTATACATACCCTGGATAAACTACATTTGAAAAGAAAAATTTGTTGAAATTCCAAGACAAATACTTGTCCTGTTTCCGCAAGGGTTTCTTGGAGTTATCGACTATTCTCAGTGTCAATTTTCCATATAAAGAAAGTCTTATACAACTTAAAAGCCGTACAATATGCTATCCTTTTCAAAAAGAAATAACTCTATCCATCCTCTCTTACTTAGTTTTTCCTACGTAATGCACCCGGACGCATTTCACTTTCCTTGAATTTCATGTTTATTAAGTTCTGTAGTTTAAAACCTTTATCTAACGCCTTGGTTTAAATAAGGAAAACGATCCCTGTTTGAGTCTTACTTGATCTTCTCCTTGTCTTGAGCCCCAATCATTTTGTGACTTGTCATCATGGCCCGTAGAACCAATACAAATATGATGCAGTTTACCTACCAGGAATGAATTTAATAACAAATATCATTCACTCGATTTGGTGGATGACTTGAATAAATCTTAATAAAAGTTTTCTAATCAGTGTTTTCGGGTGTCCTCTTTAAATCGGAAAAGTGTAGACGCGAAAGTATTCAGATATTCCCTTTTTTTATCATTGGATTGTTTGTCGTTATCTCTATGAAAAGCCCAAGGTTTGGACTAGAATATAGAGACTTACTTGGTTTTTTCTATAATTTTTTTCCGAGATTTTCCCAAAGGAAATACTTCTTCACCTACCGACACAACAGCAAGAGCAGGAGCGATAAACGTCCAAATTAAACCAGAAGTGATGGATAACCAGCATCTGCAAATCAATGATGAGGTTATGGGATGTTTAGACTTGATTTGAAACAACTCCAAATATATTTAAAATGTATTAAATCAATATTGACAATGTATTAAAATGTATTAAAATCAATATTGACAAATAGTTCATTTGCAAAAACTATTGTAACCATGAATTAAAGACGTCTTTGAATTATATATCCTAACAGAGGGATAGAGCAGCAAAGACGATAGAACACGTGGTCAATATACATTGTTCTACTTTAGAACAATGGCAAATAATTTTTATAGAAAGCTCTATGTCTAGAGCAACTCAAGGCAACCAAACTAAAGTTGCAGAGAGTGCATTCAAAGGTATTTAACATTATATTTTTGGAAAAAATTGAAATAAGGAACCATTTTAAATCTTCTTCCCATAGACATACGTTTTAAGTACTCCATATCCTTCTGTTCTAGTGATTGCTAGACATATAGCTACATACAACAGCGGAAAACCTGCAAGGTGAAAGGAGCAAAATGGAAGGTGAGTTTCGGGGCTGCAACAACGTCAGACACAGGCAGAGTGATACAAAATAGATAATGACTACGGAAGTGTAGGAGGCCCGTGGAGAAATTTCTTATGTGTGCAGTGTTACATAAGTAAATTAGGTTCTGCACACACGTTTCTTCTAGTTATCCTTCAGATAATCCATCCCGTTTCCTGATCATTCTCATCACATTTAGTTGAAAAGAGACACCACGAAGAGAAAGCCTCGTAGAACGATTTCTAATCTCCTAAATACTACCCTGAATAGCGTTAACATGATGCAGAGGTCAAGGAGAAGGAACAATTTCGTAGCCAATCAACAAACTGGTTTTAGAAGTAATGAAAACTTTGATTTTCCGGGAACTCTAGGATAAAGAAATACTAAAATAATAGCAGTAATGTCCTGTGATATTACTCACCTAAGTTAAATATATTTTCATCTAACAAAGTGAAACACTTACCCCAGCCAAGAAAGTAGAAATATCTTTGTTTGCTTTCTCCACCAAATACTTTAACAATTGAAGAGTATATCTGTAATCCCTCGACCAACATCCAAAATATAGCGCTCAGATAGAAAAAATGAAGCAGGACGGAGATTACTTTGCAAGTAACCTGTAACAAAAAATGTTTCTAAGAATTGAAACGAAAATGAATTGAAGAATGATACGAGCGCCCGATAGCATAATGAGCGCATAATGTCATAAAATTTGACGTGGCTGTAACATGTAGAAGATTTGTGATTGCTTTCATGGGATTTTGGATAATTGTACTCTCATATTCTGATCACCATTAAAGGTACTAGTGGTCATATTTTGGCAAGGAAACTACCTCGTATTCTGTGGATACTGCTCCAATAAGAAGAAGAACATTAGCAGCCAAAAGTGCGATACACAGATTGACATGGATCACTGTCTTGTGAGACCTTAACATTCTAAGTAAAAGATAAAAGTACAGAGTAAAACACTTAGTATAAACCACACAGGCGATTAGTGCTTTTCGAGAGCACTGACTGGTAATTTCGTAGGTGATCAGGAAGTACTATTCACTTCCAAGCAGCCGAAGAGACGGAGTTTAATTTCCAACCATTTTACGGTATAATGACTGAAAGGACTAATTATTTTGGTTTCCTGGCTACATAAACTAAAACAATTGTTCACTTCAATGTCGGTAAAAGAAGTGGATATTTACCATAAAATACTTGAATGAGTATGACCTGTCTTTTTGTCTCTATTCGTTAGTGTGGATTGAGATTACTTAATTGCCTCTATTAAACCTAATTAATTACGTAAAACGTCAAAATTATACAAACCTCCATAAAACACAGTGAAGAATAAGTGTAGCAATAATTCCCAACAGCGAAAGAGAACAACCAACCACAGTAATGTATCCTAAAGTTTTCTGGTGTACCGACTGTTTCTAGAGGGAAATCATTTGAAGATAAAAATTATTATGTTGTTTTGAATATTGCTTTGTGGCTTATGACGAATGCTGAACAAACTGTTTTCTCTGACGAGGAACAGAGAATATAGCAGGAATGAGTGCATCAATATTACCTGTCTGCTAATTAATCTGGAAGCAGCTCTATTTTGATTAGGAATTAACAGCATTACTGTTTTTCAAACAGTCATCCTCCTTTAAGAGTCCAAACTCTAAAAGTTGCAATAGAATCATTAGGACTGTTTGCCTTATTTTTTTAGAATGCAGTCCGGGTCAACTGAGTTTGAAGCAGATTCACAGAAGTAATTTATGATTCCTGGGTTTTAAACGGAAAAATCATTATTCTTTTAGTGCAACAGCTATGATTTATGATTCACGATTCCGCTTCCAACCCCGAAAACAACATCCTTTAGTAATCACTTTTCTGCTTAACTTTATCTTGATACACTGAGATTGAGTTACTTTGGTCACTCTAAGTAGTGAAAATATTAAAACAATTGTCAACTCACAGAGGATATCCCAGACGGATCCATTAGAACTGCAAAATTTGTCAAGTGGTTACATTCACAGGTAACTGTGTCATTTCTATGAGACGCCAACTCACAACCATCTTTCGACCAGCCTCCACCCCTGGAATTTCTGAATTGACAGACTTTGATCACTGAACAAGGTTGTCTAAGGATTGACTTAATCATTCGCTCTTTCCTTACATATTTCTCAGTTACCAAGCTTAAAAGAACAACCCAGATTTCTTCCTCTCGAATTTCCACTTTAGTCAACCTCTGACGTTAAGCATTATAGTTATGAAAGATACCGGATTTGGATCATAGCCACTTATCAGAGTACACTTTATAACGGTAGAAAGAGGTTTCTGTATTGCAAATTCATGTAATAGAAATCGCTTAGGGAGAAACGCGCTTCTCAGATTTGTTATCTTCGCTTTCTTTAATCACTCTCCACGGTTCATAATTGTGTTCTTGCACTTTAAGATTATGCACCAAGATTTCTCTTCAATTTCTGAGATTTATAACTGTCCAGTAGCCATGATGAAGCTTTTGCACCTCAAAATTTCTCCATTGTTATTATAACTTACATTTTATAATCCCAATAAACGCAAATCACAGTGCCTTGGTTCTCCTAAAAAGAAGTAATTAAACAAACCGAGGTGAGATTTTATCGCCATGCATTTTCTCCTCATAGCAGATGAAGTCAAAGTGATGAACCACGGTTGTTTTACTGTGGGAAATTCTCACTTTCTTAACGTGAAAGGGATGAAATACAACCTGAGACCCCAAAACACCCCATACCTACTTCCTATGTTTTGGGTAGGGACAATTAATAATGATAGCAACCGGTATGGCCGATGCAGATAAGTCGACAATTTGTTTTCTTAGGCTCTTCATTGACAATTTCAACTATGAATTTGCGGGTATCACATGATGCAATTACCTGAATGCCAACGAAATTTATCACAACTGGGTTTTGGAGTTTCACAACAGGTGGCTGCACTGAGCTGGCAATTATACGTGATACCACGCCAGACCGCTGGTCAAATTGTTCATATGCACTAGAATAAAGAATGACAATCTATTTTTTCTCTTTCCTTATGATGATTCAGTGATAATGGAAATGTACAACAAGCATAAGTTTTACAATAATTAAAGCGACAATACGCACCTCTCCTGTGACAGAAATGGAGTCAATGTTCTGTATAAAAAACTGGCTACTTTGGTTCCTGGATTAACAAAAAATACGTAAATAGATGAATTTAAAAATTTCTTGATGAAATATTCGATAATAATTTCGACCGAGTAATGTTAAAGACAAAACCAGAGAAATCACAACAGCAAATTGAACCATAGACTAGTAAAACGAATCAGTGGGTGTCTAAAAGCTAGCTTCATTTAAAAGAATGATTCTTGTGCCTCGAAATGCTGGTTGTAAGAAGTGTAACTTTCATCGGAAAGTGCGCGGAACAGGAAATATTGCCATACAGCGATTAGCTTCATATATATTCATACAGAGTTCGAATTTATTAAAGTCTGTTTGATTGATTGTTGCTTTCTCACTTACTTGGTTGCATAAAGATATTTGGATGATTTACACTGTACCGTTTGTTGAAGGATGATTTTGTCGATTGAATATTTCTTCTGGTAACTTGATGAACTGCCTTCCACCTTTAGTCCAAGCTGGCGAAGAGAGGATGCCATCCTTATAATCTGAATGATTTGGAAACATCAAAGGTTCTTGCACATTGTCAGGCACTAGCCTTGTTTCCATTGCTAGCGGAAAAAAGACGAAGACATTGCAATATCGCCAGTATATTTTACATTATTTGGGGGATTTCTCGCCTCTTTAAAAAGCCTTTATTACCTATGTTATCTTTCGCCACACTCAATCTGTCATTTTTTTGTCCAGAAGCTGCCTGAAGTCCGTAATCCTCGATTATTCTGGTCAAATCAGTTGTGGTGTTATCGGTCTATTAGAAAGAGGTAATACAGTTTGAGTGAAATTCAAAAATTAAAATGAAAAGTATAAAGGCCTTCCACAGCGTTGAGTTAAAATTACAATTAGTTAGCGTTGAAAAGGAGGGGGAGGGGGAAGGCAGAAGAATGGTAGCCATTCTGGTAATCAAGGAGGCGGGGAAGTTGAATTCTTCAATGAACTCGTTGACTGAAATTTTCCGCCAATGAAAAAAAAAACGCATTTCGCCAAATTTTTACAAATTATGCAAACTGAATATACACAAAATACTATGTGTAATCTTACAGAAAAATAGGAGATTTTAGGATAATTGGGACCGGAGAAATGCATTTGTACCTCTTTAAGCTGCTGGAAATCTCTGAGATTGTTCGTATGAAGAAGATTACTAACGGTTTGAAGAAATCCCTATTGAAAATTATAAAAACAGCATGTTCACATGATATGAAAATAAGATATTTGAATCGCTCCCGGTAGACAGGATTACTACGATATGAATAGTCTATTGTATGACTGTAACTATTGGGCTACAAACTTTATCACTGGGCTACTTTTTTAATTATGAGGTCTCAAGGGGTCAATTGGGATTTAGGAATGTTCCTTTGTTGTTTGAATTAGAGTCAAACCTTCAATGAGGAGATGTAATTCCGAAATGCGCTTAGACTAGAAAAGTGGGATTTGAGTCTTGTTCAGGTCCATCTGTTAAAGAACATCAACAAGGTTGCACCATCTAACAATCGAGACTGACTTTGGAAACAAATTAAAAAAGCTTTGTCAAATCGTTCTCTTACTTCAATGTTTGCTGACACTGTCTCACGACTGTTAGCAAACTTTTTGTTGTAAAAGACCACATTTTTTAAAATCTGCCTCGATGCCTTGATATTTCCAGCCATCAAGGAATCGTATTTCTTTGGTTGAGTTAGGGAAGACAGTTCTGTGATAATAGCTGTGATATTTTCGTTGGAGAGATTTGATGAGTTGAACAAGCCATTCATCTAACAAAAGGAGATAAAAGGCATAAGATCTTTGAAAGTGTTTAGAGAGAAGGTAATGATATCTTTTAAATAGTTAAGATTATGTAAATGTTGTGGCTGCATAGACACTTAAATCGGAGCCCTATTGAACGATATTAAGGGAGGAAATGATCCCTCAGTTGTTTTGTTTTGGAGTTCAATGAAAATTTCGGAAATTCAAAGGGGATGACCAATTAAAATGGATGCGGCTAAAATGTAGCAATATTTCTCCTAAAACTGCATAAAGTCTCAGTTAAGTACTGGAAAACATAGATGGAAATAACCGGAAAAATCAGATAGGATTAAATCGGATTATATTCAAGAAATATTGGTCCGATTTCATCAGCGTTCATACCGATAGGCAGTGGCCGTTTTTATGCTAGAGACGTTAAAATTGTCTAAGACGTTAAAGTCGTTTCGAGACGACTTTAACGTCTTAGACAACTTTAATGTCTCTAGCATGAATGCATCTATTTTTAAGATTGATCGAAAATCCTCCTAGTTCTTTTTTATCTACCATGTGGGTAACAAAAATGGTCATCCTATGAGTAAATGATAAAATGTGTTTACAAATGCAGCCGATTGTTGCTGTGGGTTTTCTGACAGAAGGCTACTAAGCTTCTACGTTGAAGAGTGGAGTTCATTGATGATAGGCTGAAACAATATTGACCAAAATGCCACAGTTCAGCCACTTAGACAACGTTAAAAAATCAAGACCTTTTCTTGTAGTTGATTGAATTCTTGACTGATACACTCCCCGTAGTCAGGGTACCCCCACACACCGTCGTTTAAGCATTTCCTTTCGGCCACACCTAAAGTAGGACGGAAGAGACATTTATCGTCGACATAAGAAACCTTGAAACATCGAATTAAACTGACAGTATGTCTCTTAAAGTGAAACCTCCACTCAAGAGATGCCCTCAGGCCAAGCATAGGCAAACTGTTCCATGGATAGAAGTGTCTGAAAAGGGAAGTTCTACTTTTTAACTCGTGGATATGTGAAGCATAGGAACGAGTAATCCGTGTCGATATAACTTGACTTATATTCTGCACTGTATATCCACGAGTTCACCCTAGTGTCACTATTTTCAAATCATCAAATAAGATGTCTGTTAATGTCGTGTGGGATTCTCTTCTGAACCGAGTTCAGGGTAAACCGCTTTTGCTGGGTTAAACGCTCTGGTTAAACTAGGTGTCTTTGTAATACTCCCTTGACGCTTTCTGAATGATTCCACTGATTTTGCCGCTATTTGACTCACCCGCTGCTCCTCTGGGACAGTTCTGCGTGGCAAACTCTCCCTCAAAAGTTCCACTCCAAGATACGTTAAAAAATTCTTTTGGACACGCTGAAGAAAAACGTGTAAGTACAGTGCTTTCAAAACCACCTTTATAAAGTGTCTGACCCTGGAGGCTGAAGTAAGACGAGGGGATCCTGCAGCTAGCATTCCTATTGGCTACCCAGCAAGGGCCTAAATGGACCTTTTCTGTCACAGTATTGCCACTAGAAAAGCCACTGTTTGGAAATATAATAGATCCTAAATTAACCAAGTATGAAGTAAAGATCGGTGCATATTAGACTCGTTCTCGTTCGGTGCTGTTAAGAAACTCAAGGGTGGGCATTATCCAACTATCTTTACTTCAAGCTTGAACCGAATTCTACATCTTCCTTCTCCTAAATGGAGAAGGCGCTGTTAACCTTGCAAAACAACAGCAACAACAGAGAAAGTTGCAAAGTTTCACTTTCCCAAATAAAAAGATTTCTGTCTAATTTCTCAATCCTCGAAAAAATAGATATAGCTTACCTTGAACGACGCCAAACGAGTCAATTGTAACATTTTGTAATTGATTTGAGCCCATAACTTCAAGGAGTTTGTTTTGAACAACTGACGAACCTCCTTTCGCGGTAGACAGGAGCACATCTGCCACGACACTTCTGTTTCTACAATGATAGGCCAAATTATATAAGATGGAAAAATCTTTATCATACAGCATGCTATAACCGAGTTTCAAAAACTAAGATCTAAATTTGTGCTGAAATTACCTGAATCTTACAACTTCTACATCTCTGAAACCATGGACTTCTGCGTATAAAGACATAAGAATATTCTCCAGCCAGGCTGCCAGTGTCTTGAATTTTGCAGACAAAGGATCCTTGAGGTCAGACGTGAAAGTCTTATCCGTCAGTCTTAAAACAGCTTTGAGAAATGACAGATCATCATCTATCAAAAAAAAATATTGAAAACCATGTTCGCTTTGAATTATGTTGATCATCGCTCAAAAATCACAAGGTGTGGAAAATGTACACAACATATTTCAATCCATCGGAAAAATCTGATTTCTCCATACAACAAATTCCTTTCTCATGAAGACTTTTTAAAGAGTTTCCTTACAAACTGATACTAAAATGGTGAACTCTAAACATATACCTATTTCACATACGGCTTTTGAACTTTTTATTAAATAATTTACCTTTTAAATTGACTTTTATTCTCCAAAAGGTGCTACCCATTCTGTTGGAGGCGTGACATTCCACGACAGACGGCATTGTCACAACATACGTGACAGTTGTTTTGTAAGGTTCCATGATTGTGTGACCCGTGTTCACAGCGTATGAATTTACTCCGTTAATAAGAAACATGACAGTGGGCCTTGGAAAACCAGATGCTTCACATTGCACCGTCACGCTAGTTTCATACTGTGCTGAGATGATCTCTTCGCGTGGGAAAGACTTCATGAGCGTCGGTGTTTCTTTAAAGAAGCAGCACAACATCAAAATAAATAAACGTCGAGTGCAGTTTACAATTAGTAAGTTATAGTTTACTTTTTAAAGATAAGTTGGAGCAGATCTAGCAGGTATGACTTTTCAATAGTGGGGTCCTGTACCATAGTAATTTGATATTACTTTTTCCTACCAAAGGGTTCACATGCACAATTAAATTTTATGAAGTCAGGAGAATATGGAGCAACGCAATGGCAAATAAATGTTGCTAATGTGGGCTTGATCTTATACTAAGCTTGAGAACTTTATCGTCGATCAAAAGACCTACTAGAAGAAGAAGAAGAAGAAGAAAAAGAGGCATTTACAGTAGTATCCCGTTTCATGTTATCTGTAAGGTTTCGTGTAAGGTTGATACACTTTAACTTGGTTTGGGCTCTCTTTTGATTGACCGATAGTTTTAAATACTTTGTAGCAATGTTATCAAACTCACCAAAATCAGTCTTGTAATCACCACTTGCTCCCGTGATGTTACATACTCTCTCTGTATGGCAAGAAATATATTTTAAGCGGATACCTTGGGATTGGGAGCGGGCTTTCTGAAATCTTTTTTTTCTGCAGCCATTTGTTATCAAAATGTATTGCGATCTAGCAATAGTAAAATCAAAATATGTTTTCAATGGACACTTTTTATATTTATAGCATTTCTAGATATTCCGTATGACTATATAAACATACTTTAGTTACACAGACCTTTCTCACACACATATGAACTGTGTCTCGTTGTACACTGGCCAGTTTGCCACCGCCCTTGACTATCATTACGAATCATTTCCGCACAAACGTCAGGATCTGGAGAGGGCTCACCCGCTGACCAGAAAGTAAAATTGCCAAGTGGCGATCCGTCTGCCCAAGTGAATTTTCCTGAGGGTCCTTGCGCCCGCAAACCAATCCAGATTTGAAAAGGTTGATGAACACTAAGGCTAAAGACAAAATCTTGTTCTTTCCTGCTGGTAATTTTCGCGAGATGCGCTCCGTCCCTCTGACAAAGATCTTCAGCATCAGTCCATCTTCTGTGATGGTTTGAGTACTTATAACAAGATGACTGATAATGTTTCCATCCATTGTTACAAGCTACAATAAACGTGTTTTGAAAACGTTAAACTTTTTTGATAAAACTCATGACAAAATGGTAAATCAACAGGGTACCCTTTGTTTAAAAAAAGTTTCGAATATAAAAAGTTCCAATCTCCCTTTAACCTACTTTTGTTTCCTTAAGAAATTTACTTGAACGTTTCAATAAGATTTTTGTAAATCTTCCATGAGCCGTCGTTCCTTGTTGCATTCCTTTAAATTTTTGGCGGAAATTGGCGCGCGGGCAGCTAAAATTGATCCACTTACGCTGCCCAACATTTGACGGTTACATTAAATAAAGTACGTTTTGTCGGTACTTACTGACTATGCACCCAATTTCGTCAGAGTTGTCAGTGCAGTCTGCTTTGCAATCGCACACATTTTGTAGTGAAACACAACTATCGGTGGGGCATCTGTACTGTTTTGTGGTGCACCAGCCACCGCGCAAAGTTCGGCAAGACGTTTCGTCGCTTCCGTCTCCACAGTCGTTATACGCGTCACAAACGGCTGATTGAGGAATACATCTCCCATTCCAGCATCGAAACTCACCAGTTTTACTACACTCATCACATCCAATTTCATCACTTCCATCTTGACACTCGTTCACTCTGTTACACAACCATGAATTTGGTATACAGTGTTCATTCCTGCATCTAAACGCTGAAAATACCGTGCTGCATTGCATAACGCCCTGTCTTTCTGAGCAGTAGGTCTCTCGCTGATCATGAATAACACCCTTACAGCATCCCCAGTAAGTCTGATACGGCAACCAGTGATCGATTCCTCCACACGTGTAACTCACACAATTTGCTGATCCCGCCTGGCAACCTGCGTTGAAAGATCAACAAAAATTATGCAGTGTGTGATGTTCCACTACGATAATAGAAAAAGTAACAATGTCACCATTCTGCTCCTCATAACTGTGATTATACTCAATGTTATGGTATCGCGATACGGTAAATCTACTTATTGTATGATTAGCAATTACGACTGCATATATATGTAGGTTACAGAGTTCAAAATAGAATCTCTCTTCAAAATTGCACCTTGTCAACAACATTGAATAAAAAAGTTAATGAAAGTATTCTAAAATATTTTGAAAATATTAACTTGATTTTGTCTTTCTCAATTTTAGTATAAAACGATCAATTCGTAGAAAAGATAAGAGCATTTTCTGAACCATTAAAAAGTGTTTTGACTTGTGTGATCCGAGAACGTGATCTTGTTGGAAGTATCGGGAAAAAAAGGATGATTTGGACACCTTGTGGATTTGTGAGTAGGCATGCATGGTGACACGCTACGTGTTAGTCATGCCCACAGATTACTGAACGCACCTCGACTTGTAGGAATGCAGTTTTTGTATTGTCTATTACCGACTACCGTATGGTAAACAACTTACTTGCCACAGATCTTTTCATACGACTTCCTATTTTTGATTCTGTTGAGAAGAGATATCATTAAGAGAAACATTAGTTAAAAAACGAGAATAATGAAAAACCGTTCAGCATCAATTAAGATGCATACATGCAAGAACAAGGCAATGATGAACTTAAGACTGAAGCAAATTAACCATACAAGAAGGCAAGGAGCTCCTTCCTTTTCCCTCCTAAGGGTAGAGGACACTGACCTTTTATTAGAGCTAAGCTTACCTTCTGAGTGAGGAAAATGCAAGTCACTTTCCACTGCAACATTCGATATTTGGCCGCAGTTGGACTTAAGAGTAATAGAAGCTGCCAGTTGCTTCAGAATTGCGTCTTTACAATCTATTGGATTGTCCAACAGGTTCCTTAAAACAAAAGCAAAAATATTCCATGGAAACATGACAGGGAATACTCTTGGCTTGTACATGGTACAAGTATATATTGAGATGGTACTGGAGACATCTGTATAGAATCATGGGGGAAAAAAGGGGTGGGGAGTGGTGTAAGGACTTTTACCATACGAAAGCAAGCTTAAGGTCTTCGAGAAGATTAAAAAAAGACAACTGCTATTCACAAGAGCACTTAGAATCATTCCTTTACTTAACAAACTTTTGGGTACAATTCTTCTTTTACGTGTTTCCCGAGTATCAGTTGTGGAAAGAACACATCTTTTAGGTTTCTCATAGCTGTGTAAAGACAGGATAGACAAAAGATACGAGAAAATCTGTGATTCAACAAACATGCGTGATAAAACAATGAAAGGGACATTAATTTTTTCGTGGAAATCCAACGGATTTCGACTTTAAAAGAAAAATATTGAACCGGCTTACAAGATACAGTTACCCATATGAAACTTACAGTATACGTAAGTTCCGTGGAAGATCAATAAGTTGTTTAGATGACAAAGTGGATATCGCGTTACTTGAAAGATCTCTATAACATAAGAAAATATATCAGATTAAAATCTAGCTTACAAGTTCTGAATTCCCTGCTGTCACGCTGACACTGGTGAGTCATTGTGTGACAGACTATGTAATGTCTGCGACGATTACGACGCTTTACACAGCTGAGAAAACATTATCGGAAATGTTCAAAGTTTGACAGTTTGTATAAAAGTATAATGAATATCGGATTTTAGAGAGCGGCTAAAGTCGGGCCTCATCAATACAAAGAAGTTGAAACAGAAAAAAAAACAGGGAATATTGGCGCTTATTATCCAACTGCACAAAGTAGAGTACAAATAACGCGCGAATAGAGTACAAATATCCGGCGATATTATGCGTATATTTGGACAGTTGGATATTTTGTACTTTAAAAAGACCTGTTGAACCAGTCGGCTGCGCGCTACGCTTCTTTATTCGCTTTGCTTTTCCCGCCCTATGAGAAAGAGAGACTTAGCAGAAAAAAAGAGCTGTTGGATAATAAATAACTTAACTTTAATAAATCGTTGTTTGTATTTTGACTCGCGCAACGGGATCGTCAAAATACGGCACAACTCGTAAAAATACTGACTCAGCGATTCTACACACTTAAATTTGCATATAAGATTTATTTCCCGCTGCCTTAGTTTCCGGTCGGAATAACTTGGTTTTATCTAGCTCTACTAGAGCAGTGTACTACTAAGGGATCCGATAATTTTTTCCCTTTGCCTTTTTTTTGGACTGACATATCAGTCAGTCGATCCTAATTAGCATAAATGACTGCTAGAAACGGCCTTTGTGCTCTCCACTTTTGATCTATTTTCTCATCTCAAGCTCTACGTTATGCAGACAGACTGGGCTTAACACCTATGGGAACATTGTAGGACGTCGTGGACTGGAGTTTTCTAGAGGCTTTGCGCAGTATATTCAAGAAAGAAGTGTTATTTCGATCAACTCTTTGCCTACCAGACATGCTTTTGGAGGTTTTAGCAATTCAGATGAGTTGTGGATTAGCTTCGCCCGTGGAAATCTGCCTTGTGAACGGCCATCCTTTGTAAGGGTTCAAAATACCACTCCTGAGCCTTTTGCTCCTCTTTGGCGGTGCGGTCGCTCAACGTGCCGGTTCACTGATCCGCGGCGAAAATATTTTAAACAAAGAATTTCATATTATCCTAACTCTTGTGCTGGTTTTAACTTTATGAAACTGTGTATTTCACTAAGTGGCGACATCCATCCATTACCAGGTCCAGATACCACTAGCAGTAGGATTGCTGTTATTCATGGGAATCGACAGACTCGTCGCATCCCTGACTCAGTTGGACACGTGAGCGCAAATTGTAATAGAATACAATTGACAAAGAATGCACAATCAACGGTGCATAAAAACCAAAAAAAAGCTCTTGGAAATAGCCCATCTTAGAGCAGAGCTTCTCAAATGTAGACAACATTTCACTGAAACGAAGGAGTTAGCCTTGGAACGTGATTTTGATATTTTAACCATCTCGGAGACCTGGTTTAACTCTTCCGTGACCAACAGTGTTGTCGAAATCCAGGGATACAAGGTCTTTAGACTTGATCGCCTAGGAAAAGCAGGTGGCGGTGTATGTGCTTACGTAAAATCTACTCTGAAGGTAAAAGTCCTGAAGGATCTCACGGAAATATCCGAATCCGGCCTACACCAGTTGTGGATTCAAGTTCAAAATAAGAAGCTTTGTTCATTGCTGGTTTGTATTGTTTACAGACCCCCGGAAATTGGAACTGCATGCCTAGAGAATGAACTGCTCCCAAAGTACATCGAAGCGTTATCACGCAACAAGGACATTTTGCTAACAGGCGACTTAAACTGTGACCTTCTTTCAAACAATCTGAGGGGAGAAGCATTGCTGTCGTTTTGTGCAACTAAATGCGACACAGCTTATAGACAAGCCAACTCGCGTGACTGAGAACTCACGCTCCTTATTGGATGTCATCTTGGTCTCTGACCCTGTCCTGGTCAAGTCGAGCGGCGTTCTTGAAATAACTATAAGTGATCATTTTCTGGTTCATGCTATTATTAACTTAAGATCACCCAAGCAAGCCCCAACCTTCATTGTCACACGTAGTTTTCAGAATTATAAAGCTAATCAGTTTGCAAATGACATCGCGCACATCCCATGGGATACTATGAACCTGATAGACAAATCCGTTGATAACAGACTCGATGCATTTAATGACTTGCCGTTGGCGTGTCTTGACGACCATGGTCCGGTTAAAACAGTGAAAATACGACATAAACCAAACTCATTCATCACGGAGGACATAAGGGATTTGATGAAGGCGAGAGACCACCGTCACAAAAGAGCGAGAAGGACTGGGACGAGGGAAGATTGGGAGGCTTTTAAGGAGCTGCGAAATAGAGTTAAATTTGTTTTACGGAAGCCAGAACGAGAGCACTACAATCATCAAATCTGTGAAAATAAGAACAACAGTGGGGAAATGCGGAAAACTATTCGCAGTGCCCTCCAAATAAATCAGGCCGCCCAAGCTTTACCAAGGACACAGATGCACTCGATAATGAATTCAATCGCTTCTTTATATCTGTGGGACAGAAGGCCGCCGATGACTCTGCGGAGCTCGCTCGCCTTCACGGGCTACCAACTACTCCTGTTTATCTCGGTTCAACTCATTGTGATGAACTGTTTGACTTCCAAGCAATAAGCAGTGAAGATGTGCGAAAAGTGATTATGGCTATGTCTTCTAATAAAGTTCCAGGCTATGACAGAATTCCAATGTTTGTATCAAGGACTGTTTACCGTATATATTACCAACTCTAACTGCGTTGATACACTCTTCTTTTAGCAACTCTGTTTTCCCTAAGGCCTGGAAGAAGTCGGAATTAGTGCCACATCTTAAAGATGGTGATCACGAGATTCCTAGTAACAATCGCCCTATTTCATTATTGCCTGTACTTTCTAAAGTTACCGAAAAGATCGCCCTGAATCAGTTCACTGATTATTTGACTCAACAAGGCAACCTCACCTGTCATCAAAGCGGAAACCGTAAACATCATTCTACTGAAACACTGAGTTTGCGTGTCACCGGTCATATATATAAAGCGATGGATAAAAAGGAGATCACGGCTAAGGTCCTAATCGACTTGAGCAAGGCTTTTGACAGCATATGTCATAGAATTCTCCTCACCAAGCTGAAAGGGCCCGGTGCGTCAAATGAAGTGTCAAAGTGGTTTGAGAGCTATCTTACAAACCGAATGCAGTCAACATGACTCGGTACATCTCGCTCTAGTGAGTTAACTGTCACACATGGCGTACCACAGGGGTCCATTCTAGGGCCTCTTATGTTCAGCCTTTACATGAACGACCTACCGTCCGTTGTTAAGTTTTCAAGCGTAGAGTCATATGTTGATGACACAAAGGTTTATCTTTCGTGTTCATCGAATGAAATTGACTCCTGCCTTGCAAAAGTCTCGGAAGATCTCCGAATTATTGCCTCCTGGTGCTGTACGAATAAGTTGCTTATTAATCCAGACAAAACTAAACTTATTATTTTTGGAACGAAACAGCTTTTAAGTGGGGTTCCTGATATCAGAGTCCCCTTTCTTGGGCAACACTTAATTCCTGTGTCCTCAGTCAAAGACCTGGGTATAATATTGGACTCGAACCTTACTTTTAATGAACACGTTAACACCCTGACCTCGTCTCTTATTTCTACCCTATGCCAGATAAGCAGAGCTAGGCACTTGTTTTCCAAATCACTGGTACTTACCACCATTCTGAATGCTCGACAGTTTGGTCTGGAACGTTTGCGCACATCATAAACAAATTGCAACTTGTACAAAACTTTGCTGCACGTGTGTTGACAAACAGCAAGAAGTTTGATCACATCTCACCGGTGCTGCGGGCACTGTGTTGGCCTTCTATTAAGCACCAGTTATTAGTGCGTGATGTTACGATGCTGTACAAAATAGTCAATGGCCTTGCACCACCATATTTAGAGTGTTACGTCAACAAAAGATCAGCTATCCACAGCTACAATACTAGATCTAGAGACAACTTAGTTGTACCCTTTTGTAGGACAGCCACAGCACAGAGGCCTTTTAGTTATAGAGAAATCACTGCCTGGAATTCTCTCATAAGTGAAGAAACGAAAAATAGCGCGACACTCTCAGTTTTCAAGCGTGCAGTAAAGCGCGAAATATATGACAGTCCGTAGGAATCTTTTTTAGGTATAGAATTTTAAGAATATGTTAGTTATTTATTTGTATTTTTTTCTTTATCATGATATTATTGTAACTTTTATAGGTAGTTTTATTCGATTTCCAATTATTGTAGATTAAATCGGAAGAGCCACTGGGTGGAGATTTAATAAACTTACTTACTTAGTCAATTTGCATGTAAACAAAAATGTTCTGTGGGCAAATTTGATTACATACAGAAAGATACGAGGGCCCAAAAAATTCAGAGATCAGCTCTTTTTGAGGATACCTCTTCGTCAGAGAGCAAACAATTTAAATGAGTGAAAAGTTTCCCGGCGGCTATGAATGACTCCAAATTATTTTTTACCCCGTTAAAATATAAGTATTTTAAGCAATGTCTTCAAGATAAGAATCCAGCTGATTAAACGTTCATCTTCAAAACATAAACAAAACACGTGGCAAAGATCATTATTGTCTTCAAATTATCTAAATTTTGTTCGGTGAATGTAACGTAACTGGATCTGTAGAATTATCTATAATGAAATTTTCATTTTCACCCTATTTCAGGAAGCCTTAAGCAAACCAGCCCTGGAGCTATCATCAGCTCTACGATCGAATTATAAATAATTCTAAAGCGAAATATATTTGATAAGAAAATAAACTCACAGATACTTAGTATTCTTAGGTAGTCGAACGGGAAGATTCTTCAGATTTCGTCCACTGCAGTTGACCACGAGACCTGGAAAACTTTGCTGTTGGTTTCCTGAGCACGCACAGACTTCGCCGCAGGGAAAATTGGTCGTTTTTTCACCATACACACTCCAGATCAAGAGTATTGACAAAAACCTCAGTGTTCTCAAGGTATGCAGCATCACAAGATTATGCAACAGCGTGTCTACAATGTCAAAACAAATCAGTTCATATTAACCGCCTGGAATTCGTTATTGATGAAAAGATGAAACCTACCGAGAAATATTTGTCGAAAGCGTGCAGTCGCCAGGTAGCAAATCCATCAATCAGTTCGCTTTTAAAAATAAAATAAGTGCTTACTCAAGGGCTGCCTTCTGTGTATAATCTTTTGTTTAATTATAACCATAAATCCATTGAATGGCATTTTCTTTTCAGAAGTTAATTTAAAGTTAACTTGTCCTCCTATTTTGAGTAAGTGCGCGAGGTCATCGTCTCTCTCAATGTTTACCAAACACTATTAACGATTTGAATAAATGCGTTTTTTTTAAGTGTAAACGAGATTCGTTTGAACTCGTTCATAAGTTTGAAATGGATTTTAAAGAAAAATTAAAATTATTATTGTTATTCTATACATGACTTTTAACCTTCATTTTCACCTTTAAACGACTTTAGAGGTTATCAATTCTCTTTCCAATGGAAATAACTTTTTATTGAAAATGATTTCCTTCTAACAAGAGCGACGATCAACAAGAAAATGTTATCTTCATTTCTGGTGTATTTGTTTTTTTATGATGCTGTTTTTTTTTCATCATGAACAGAGGTCAATCTTTAGGTCGAACAGGCGAATTCGCTTTTTCACACTGACGGTGAATAAACCTTTGAAATACATCAAACCTATAGTCACAGCTGAATTAGTGACCTATACCCTTTGCGGGTTTTTTCTCATTAAAGCCCAATTCAATGCTAATAATCTATTTAATCATCCATTAAGATATCACAAATAAACATGATAAACAGGAAAACATAGATCTATCTGACATGCCCAAACGCAATACTATATCCGGACGTACCGCCCCAGTTTTAAGAGGACAATGTATGGAAGCCGTAATCGTGCAAAATTCAACCGATCAAATTGCTGCCAACATCAACATTAATTATTAAGGTCAACGATAAAATTTGTCCAACTTCAACGGCTAATATCAATATCAACACTCCAAACACACTAAATCCAACAACCAAAGTAACTCAACATCAACACAAATTCTCCTAGTCTGCAGCCCTTGCGAATCACGTCAAAACCAACAAGGTATAAAAGCTTCAACAAAACACGTTCAACAATTTGGGTACGAGCGACTAGAAATGGCCGAGGGATAATGGGACTTATATTTTTATACTGCTTTCAGTAGTCGCCATATTTAGCGAAGATACCACTCTCAAGCAGAGAGGTGTCCCAGTGGATTTGGACCCCCCAAAAAAAATTGAGTGAAAACATCATCCTTAACGTTCTAGTAAAAATGGATGATACTCTACGTTCCAGTGCGCACTAAAGTATGTTTGTAATTCAAAACATGCGTATCGTTAATGCATACGAATTGGCATCCCGTCGGATGTTTCTTTTGACTAAGGGAAAATGGGCAAGAATTTAGTTTAATGTCTGGAGAGAAGTCGTTTTGAACCTTTTCCGCGATAGTCGAACACCGCTAGATTCAATAAGAGACAAACTTGTGACACTAATTAATTTTGTCATTGTTCAATGCCCGTGTGTTGGGACGACATGGTACAGTGCGAGTTGTGCGAGGAAACGTTACACATGAGCTGCGAGGGATTTAAGACTGCCCCGGAGGACGAGTGGCTCTGCATTGTCTGCAGATTGCCAGACTCTAGACGTCTTCGTAATTGTTAAGGTGTTATTTCGGATCCCTCAACAGTTAATAATCGTTAAAATTAGAAAATAAGATTGATTTCGATGTAATAGTCTCCACTTTTGTTAAGACGTTGACATTAATGTTGATTTGCATCTGAAAATAAGCTGAAAGTTCCAATAGTTCAGAATAGAAACATTTTTACTTATCACAGGCTTTACGAACGACTTGTAATACGAGTAGCTTCTTCGTTCTTGTTCAAAAGCTGTTTAATATTATTATTTTAGAAAATCAGACTGAGTTATTTCTGTGACTGGACGCAATAGTCTCCACTATTGTTATGACGTTTCTTACCAATGTTGATTCGCATCAGAGGAAGCAAGATTTATTGTAACAATTTCAATAGTTCGAATGAAGTAGTTTGTTCACATCTAATTCTTGCGTATGCTGTGCGACTCACTGTAATGAATGCGGTAGAATTGGAACGAAATGGCTGGTTTTTTTTTACCTTTATTGAGGAAATGTTTATTGAAAAGAACATCGACAAAAAAGCTTGCAAATAGAATTAGCTACCAAAGATGATACAAAGGATGCTTAAAAGGAAAGTTTGATAGGGGGGTCCAAATCTGCGAAGGGGGGGGGGGGGGTCCATATCAGTTAGCGGATTTGGACCGGAGGTCCAAATCCGCTTTGACAGGGGCATTTTGTCCGCGTATGCATTTATTTACTGACGATCAAGATGTGCACATGAGACAACAAACCTTGAAGGTTAGTGTTAAGATGTTGTATGTGGAGACGATCGTGAGATATTCGTTACGATAATAGAGGGTAGTTTAGAATTTGATCTTTTTTTACTTCAACTCTTCAACTTTGGAATAAAATTGCATTAAGTTGGAGGTGACCCCCAAGCTTCATATCACTTCAAATAACGTCGTCTTTTCTTTCTCTTTGTAGTCACATAGAACACAAGGCTTTAAAAAATGTTCCAACTTCAGGACTGAGTCGCTCTTACTACTACCTTTGGCGATTTCGTTTTTGGGAGATTGAGATGGATTTTCCAAGTCATGGCCGACAACTGTCTTTGGCCTTTTTGCTCTCCAAGTCTGTTATACATGGTATGTAGGTATGTGTCTTAACAACGGTTATAGTCTTGCCTCAGTAATCTCCGGTTTTATCTTATTTTGTTGTCTACTCGAGAGTGGTACCTTCTCTAAATATGGCGACTGCTGAAAGCGGGATAAAAATATAAGCGTCATTATATATATTTGACGCTAGACAACAAGGTATGAAACTCCAGCGGCATATTGTAGAGCCAGATAAATAAAAATGCAATAGTGACTCCTAATGACCGATATCAGGCCTGAGTAACTGACAGAAACCTTTCTTTACATAAGTTACCACGGATACCGGATCACCCCTCCCAATAATTTGAGACGCTCTTTGCACCTTGTAAAAATATCTTTACTTAAAATGAAAGGATCTATATTAGAGTTGTAAGGAACAAAATGGCTGAGGATGAGCAAGATTAAAATAGATTGTAAATATCAATTTAAGATTCTAGGCTAAATTTTTCAACGGACACAATCATTAAGTGTTCATTTTCAAATCGACAGTTAAATTCAAATTGTTTGCGGTGGATAAGAGAGAAAACGTGCTTAAAATAGCAATTTACCGCAAAGTCCTTGTGCTCAAAATGCGAGAAATGGAAAATATCTTGAAAAAACTCGACTTCAAGTTCCATTTTTACTCATAACCAGATTACAAAAACCTTACAAAGAAAAGGTGAAGTTTATCTTGAAAATCCCTTGTTTGACGACGATGACAACATTTTCCTTCAGTTTATGTAGCACGGTTATCATCATTCGTGACCTTTCCTCTTCACAATTTGATGCATAGCTTAACGTGTGATTGTTTTGGATTTCTTGATTTGGTACAAGAGGTACACGTGCTGTCATATTGGCATTACAACACTAACCGATCACGGAGAGAATAAAACAGTATCTCATCTGTACTATTTGATAGTGATTGCCGTTATTGTGTTTATCATTTGATCCGAAAGTTTTTCACATCAGTCAGATTCTTAAATGGATCTCATTTATATCACGGCCGAATAAACTAAAAAACGCAGTCGTAACTTCATCGCTACACAAAGACGAGACTTATCCAGAATTATTGTTTTCTGAAAGCGAATTTTCCAAAACAGCCCATTAAACCGAGTAGACTCTAAAATACACTTTGAGTGCGAATTCGAACTTTTAGAAAGCGCGTTAGTCTTTATTCCTCAAGGAAGAATGATTACGTCGTCACACCGAGGGGCATGCCTTTGAATGCGTTCAAGCGTTCCTTTTGCCAATGATTGTTTCTTCAAGAAATCCTGAAGCGACTGTCGAAAGAGGTCAACCATGAATACGTTAGAAGCGTGCAAAAGCTTTGAAGCCTTACGACCTTGGAAATACTTAAAAGGGTACTTATAGTTCTGTCAAGCATTCCAGCGGTAAGAAATTGGTTTGTGATTTTATTTCCTTTCGCTTTTCTGTTCCTTGTATCCAGAGAAATGGATTTCTCTATGCCGTGAGTCTGTTCAGTTTTAAGATCACAGATGACAGTGACACTCATAATATAATATCAATAACTGACACACCCGCCTGCGGTTCAAATGTAACTTTCTCGTTCTTGCCACGCTTTGACGTCATCTGAGAACCGCAACTGAACAAACACAAAGCGAATATGGTTGATCAAGCATATACATGTCTTTTATATGTTTACAGTTTTCAACTTAGCTCCATCGAGCCATTTTATTCATGAATTTTTGACTACAATAAATTGCTAGATGTTAGCAAGGATTTCCAATTTGTTAGTAACAATAAAGAGAAGCTAGTTTGCTTGATCGCTTCTTCCAAAAACCAAAACATTTTATACACAAAATGAAAGAAAATAGTCCACTTTTAGTTTAAGAAGAAGATGTTCATTTTCCACCCTCTATGGCCTGGTATGGTAAGTCTACTTCTGACGCAAGAGTATGGATGACAATAAATTCGAGTGTTGCTCGAGGAATTTCACACACAAAGTTGTCAGTTTTATTTGAAGTTAGCACCCCCATTTGAGTGATAAATTTAAGAGGTTTTTTTTTGCGAAAGATTCCGAATTCATGGGTAAAATTTTGACAAGAGATAAAAGAGCTCCCTCCAGGACAATAGTTCCTCAAGGCTCTGAGTTTCGATTGATTTTCAATCCTGATTTTAAAAAGTGAAAAAAATCTTGATATAGATAATATACTGCCTGTTATTCTTCCTTTATTTGCCTTCATAAGTACAATTTCAATGTCCATCGGTAAAAAACCAGCCTTACTAAAAACTACAGAAAAGTCCAGTTTTTCCCTTTCTGCAAGGACATCGCGGCAAAATGAGTGCGCATGCTTGTAACTTGCGAGAAATGTACGCGTACAAAGGAATGGAAACGACAAGAATTCCATAGTAACACTATCAAGGCAAAATGGCGGCATGTTGAAAATTCCCATGGATTGTTTTCATTTCGCGGGGATAAACCTTAAACAAAACAGATAAGGTTCAAGTTTTCAAGAAAGTTTCTGTTGAATCTTCTCCCTCTCATATCTCACCCAACAAAAAAAAGTAGTTTGATAACAGATGTAAATTAAGTGACTGAATGGTTGAAGAGCTCGGTGTAACATGGCTACGAAGTTCGCAGCACCTGTTATCGCTTTAGCGCTTCTTGTCATCGCTTCCTCAGTAGACAAATCCCCGGGGGAAAAGTTTGTTCTCTCGGCGAAAAAACCGTTTCAGCTTATGTTTGCAGAAGAAGAATTGTAGCCTTGAATGTTCAATGGCTCGAGTAGCGAAGCATGCACACTCATTTTGCAGCTGTGACTTAAGCAAGCAGCTCCATGACATAATGTTTCTTTAAAATTCGAACTGCACCATTGCTTCTGCTGACGCGTCATATCACTAAGTGTAACTATGATCTCGTTTATCCCCATTAACTCGACCGAGAAAACAATATAAAATCCATGTTAGCTATACAGAAAGTTCAGTCAGTTACCAAAACGGACGACACTTAAAGACCGATCGTAAATTGCGCGAGATGAATAATTTCTCATTCGAGGCATGTTTCGTAGTATGTCCATAATAGCGTGTCGAATAAGTCTCACCTTCCAGCAATGAATGACAGGGTTCAAAGATGAATTAAGAAACATGAGAGTCAACGAGAAAAGATATAACTGTTTTTTAGCTATGCTCGAGTCACGGCAGATTCGAACAACAGCCATGTAAATAAAATGAGGCAAATAACTGGCTAAGAGCACGAGATAAACGTAGAATACACCAACTGTAGTCTTAACAACGGCAGCATAATTTGTCATTATTCCAGACTGAGCTTTGTCTACAACTAGCAAGGACTGAATCTGATTCTTGTGCCGTCGAGCTGTTAAATACATCTTTATGCACACCGCAAATTAGATAATAAAACCAAAGACTAAAATGACTAAGTTGATCAGTATAATCCCGAGTGCCTCGTAATTCCCAGAACATCGTGAAAGAAACAAATGCATTCAAGACCCATATAGAAATCACCACAATAACAATACTCCTGTGAGTCACGAGCTACTGGTATCTGAGATGAAGATGAACAGCTAAGAACCTGTCTACACTTGCAGCCACAACGGATAAGAACGAAGAAGCAAAAAACAAATTGGCCGAAATATAAAACACTCCGTAATTGTTGCAGCTAGGATGGTTCAATTGTAACCATTTGACCAGAGGCGAAGAGTAAACCGGCTGAGCAAGTAAACCAAAACCAACATCAGAAATAGCGATGCTAAATGACAAATTTTTCAAATTCTTCGGCAGAGATGCAGTTTTTTGCATCGCGTACATTGTCACAATGTTCAAAAAGATAGTGGTGTACGTAAGAAAATTATTGAAGACACATTTAATAATGAAAGTCGCCCGAAGCTCTCTTAAGTCTCAATGAGAGGTTAAAAACAACATAAGTTCTGGCGGTGTACACAACGATCCGTTCACCTTAATTGATGAGAACAAAATGCTTTACCAACTTATACCAGGAAACTTAATTTCTCGTTAAGATTATTGCGATTTCCCACTGAGGTTTTTCGGATAATTCGCAACGAAAAGCGCTTTTTCATTTGTTCTTGGAATTTGTTATGAAGTCGCAAGATGCATGATGCCTACCTTTGATCATCTGGCTGAATACGAATGGCTCATCGTAGTTCTTAGTCATGTCGGGATCCTAAATAGTCTCTTTTTGTTTCAAACTCTTGAGAATAGTTAACAAGATTTTTCGAAAGAAAAAGGATTTTGAAGCTCTGCTCATTGGCAAATTGGTTTCAACTTAATGCTGGTATTCTTATCTTCCCTCTCCTCTTATTACGATGGATGAGTGACAAATGAACTATTATTAAAAGCTCTCTGCCGCAGAAACCCAAACCCTAAAAATTAACAAATACCAGCAACGATTACTGAAAAATTTGATCGTTGCGATGCGAGAATAGCGAGAGTCGAGAGTCCACGATACTGAGAGTATTTTAACGTGCTGTATTATCTGTTAAAATAACCTAACCCAAACATTGTAAATGTTCAGAATGTACTCTGACTATCATGAAGGCTTCTTCCTGTTTTATTCATATCTAATAAAAACGTTGGTAACTGTCACTCTGGAGTAAACGAAAACAATGAGGAAGTGCTTAATACTTTTATTCATCAATAATTCATTTGCGGTAGTCGTTAGAAAAAGCTGTTGTCTAATTCATCGTTTCAATGATGCTATCCGACTACTACTGTGAAAAAAGTCACAAGCATAAACAATAGACTGTTATCTTAAAAATATCACACTTACCTTACGCAAGGAAACAAGTTGATTTTATTTGTATGTTACTCGCTTTACCTTTTACCGACTTGTCGAACGCGACAATCGACATTCGTTTACTAGGTGTTTCATCTATTTTTGTTAAGAAAGTCACAAATTGACACAACAGAACTTTACTTGTATGTTACGGTGCATCCATGCATTTGTTGTTATAGAAACGAACAATGCTTCCCTCTGTTGTTAGAAGCGAACAACGCTTTTAGAGTCGTTACTCAAACATATTTCAATTCTGACCATACAATCAATTTTTGTGTAGTCAAAGTCTTCATGGTATTTTAAGAAACAAGAAAGAGTTTCCCAAGCTTATGAAATGTCCGTGAGTAAGAAACGAGTAACGAGTACATACCAAACGAACAACGCTTCATTTTTTTGTCAGAAACGTAGAACGCTTCCCTTTGTTGTTAGAAACGAACCACGCTTTTAGAATCGTTACTCAAACTTATATCAATTCCGAGCATACGATCGATTTCTGTGTATCGACTTAAAGGAATATGTCATACATGCAAGAGCAGCAAAGAAACAGATATTCGACTCACCTTCCAAACCGTTTTTTCTCCTTTTATCAAGATCGTGCGATGAACGTAAAATGATTACATCGCGCTTTGTCAGACAGCAGACAATGACAGTTGACAAACTTGGCTTTAGTTATTAGCGTTGACGCAAAATTGATCATAACCATTGTTGAATTGATAGAAAGTACGCTTGCTCACTCTGCTATTGTTTACTTTGCAGCAAAATGTATCAATTAATATGTAGATTTTGCCTCATTAATGTACTTTGCTACCTGATGGAATGGAAAAGGAAACAGTAATATTGAGAGGAAACGTCAGAACGTAACAAAAAAAAGTCTTACTGGGTGGTTTTTAATTTGTATCTCAACGGACTAAAAAGTTAACGAGACGAGAATCGAAAATATTAATTGTAATACTCACAATTGGTTTTAACGTTGCGATCCCAAAAAATTGTTCTGACGCCGAACCGCATCTTGTCATCTGTTTGAGCAGTATACCTTAAAAATTCAGAAGAAACAATCGAGATGAGAGACGGTGTCCAAAAAAATAAATTCTGGATAGTATGCAAAGTTGTTTTAATCATGTGGTCAGGAAATATTCTTCTTTTGGGAAACTATTAAATTCGGAGTGAAATTCTACCGCAATATGGTGACAAACTATTTCATTTATATATTGGAAAATCAAACTTAATTTCGTTCCAGATTTGAAGGGTCATTAACGATAAGGAAATACCCTTATTTCCGAGAGAACCAGCTAGTATTTCACCAGGATGTTGAAAGGATCTCCTCTTGTAAAACGTTTTAAAGGATGAAAGAGGTTGAAAAAGTTAGAAATTGCAAATACTTGGATAAACTGATTGTATTTTACTCTTTGGTTAATGTACAGGCTTACCGTCCAAGCTATCGTCTTAAATTTTTTAACAGATTTCCTTTACTTAAGACTTAATACCAATAAGTCAGATAAATTCCTTTTAAAGACTTTGCCGTAGCTGCCAGAAAATCATTTGTATCCCAATGAATTACGGCCAAGTTTTTCATAATGATACTACGTGTATCCACGGTAAAAAAAAAGGACATTAAAAAAGCGAGAAAGTTTTCTTTCCTTCTTTCTTTGGTTTATAACATCGCAAACTGTATGCCCTTGGAAATAACAACATACATATTTACAACAGTTTTTTTCTTAACCTACCTCTACTGCTGAATATCATTTTTGTGTTTGTCCTTTCGTCAAAGTAGTCTAAATTGTTCCCTATATGTTAGTCAGTCGCATGTTCAGCCGTATTCCAGTGCGATGAACGACGTCAACAAATGCAAACTGGCAATAAAATAAGTTTCAGACTTTCGGCGATGAAATAATTTATACCTTCCCTGCAACATAAGGTGATATTCATTATCTTTTTATTTGTTTATTAATCTATTAATTTTACAATTTATTTGAATATTTATTTACTTTTATTTACAACAATTCTATTATGGATGTACTGGCATAAAGAAGGTTTGATAGCGGAACAGGGCAATCTTCACATTTCCCACCATTATTCTGCGTCCGTTTCGAACAACAGGAAAAGGTTAGCCTTCGCGCTACTTTCCAGAAAACATTATTTTGTGTAAAAGGGAATCTATTGACAATTTGATATATTCTAAGCCTGGACTAAGATCTTCCCTCCTTAAGCCCCTCATGTTTTCGTGAACTGACTAATTCACACGTAAATTAAACCGAACGCGCTTAGCCAATTATTTCATGAATCTTAGTTCAAGATTCCTTGGGGCAATTAATCTTTTGCGACGTAGATCATTTCCATCAAATTAATTTAAACCAGTTACTTGGGGTCCTGTAATTAAGTAAATCTGGGGGAGCAACAACTAATAGAGTGAAGCTAGTGACTGGGGGAAATCGGGGGGGGGGGGGGGTTGCCCGTGGATCTGGAGAACTGATGTCAAGTTGCCCCATTTTTTTATGCAAATTAAATGTTAAGGGATGCTCTTGGTAAACTTTAGTCCACTTATCCCCAATCCTCTTCGCCAAAAAAAAAAAAGCCTACCCACAATGCCTGTTGTTCAAGTGGAATTATCTTTTCTTCGTCTCATAGCAATTTGCAGACAGGTTGGGAATTTAGTTCCTTGAGAAAAATGACTAATAGTATTCATAACCAAGCATTTTTCATACTTCATCATCTCGTTGTCTATTCATATTAAGTAGAGCATAATTTATGACTAGATGTCTGACGACACTTAAGAAGAATGTGACTAGACATAGTTTGATTCTAATACATTCATTAAATCCAGTGTAGCATCAAACTATGTCTGATTGTCCACCTGGTTGCCGTGTGAACTTTAATATAAGAATGTGACTACTCCTGGAGTGAGGTCACTTAGGATGGCACCAACGTGACTTGCACAACATCGCAAGGGGGTTGGGGTAAGTGACCAGTTACCTTTTACACTGCTTGTTCCGTTTGTTTAGTGGTCGATCTTTTTCGGATAGTTTCCCTGAATGCATTTTGTAATTTGTGCTTTGAACTGCGTAGCAAATTGGATTTACGCAACAACTGCAATAAACCAGAAAGTAGGCGATCTTATAAAATACGTCCTCCGCTGAAATTTTATCCGAGACTATGGCAACAACGAAAGGGAAGAAACAGACGAGGAAAATAACTGTGATGGTGATCGAAAGCTTGACGATTTTACGCTTGGCTTGCATCTCCTCTTCTGAACAACACTTTAAACTTTCTGCGCAGATTTGCTTTGTAAAATACAATCCCCTGATTATATTGAGATAGCAGAAGCAGACTAATACAAACGCGAGAAAAACAATCAACGTTAAAATTGACCAATAAATGGTCGCTGATGGCTTCTTCCAGAGCATAATACACCTATTCTGCATCTCGTCCCAATCCTCGAAGACAAATAGGGGCAGCACAAAGGTGAACGCAAACATCCACATGGCAACGATCGGATATTTGACATTTTCTTTGGTGAGCCGCAAGCTGGCGTTCAAAGGGTTTACCAGCGCATTATACCGCTCAACAGACACTAGAGTGAGTGTCAGCCCAGCGACCAGAAGCGATATTCCGGCCATGTGTTGCATGGTGATAAACTTGCACAGAATGTCTCCAAGTAGGCCATTGGGGTGTGTGATTAAGTCTTTCAGTAAGATTCCTGGAATACACCACAGTAATGTTAATAAATCGGCTAGAGCGAGATTGGCGAGGAGAAAGTTTGTTGTAGTATGCATGTAGCGTTCCCTTTTCACGACAGCTAAGATGAGAAAGTTTACTATAATTTCAATAACGACAATGACAGCATATCCTGGTAACAGAACGAAATCTTCGGTCGATAATTTCATGTCGTTGCAGTCCTGAAGCGATCTGCAATTTTTGAGTTTACCGCAGACTTATGCGATAAAACAGGTAAAAATGAGTTGTGCGATATGAGTTGCCAGTCTGATCCAATCTTTTTCATTTACCCAAATATTTGTTTAAACAGTGCAGCTGAATATTCACGGAGCTGTCAGGATAATTGTTATGTTTTTATCTGTTTGACGCTTTTATTCGAATTCATGATATTTGACGCGTAACATAAGGACCTGGTTTAAACTATTTGCTTCACACACCAAACATGTCTCTCATTATTTGAAAAGATCGGATAACTTAAAAGGCACATTTATTAATCGAAATACGTTTATTTGCATACAACTGAACATTTGGAAAAAGGAAGCGAAATATCAGATTAAATTCACCAACCACACTGAAGATCTTAGAGTAATCTATAATGAAATATCCCACGGCTCAATGTAAAAAAAGGCACCAATGCACATTTATTGGCTTCTTTTTGTCAACTTTGACAAATGATTTACAAAAAGGGGAATGATCAATAGATTTGAACATTCGCTTGTAATTGGTACCACCATGCAATGTCAGAGTTTTAACTAAGTGCATAATTTCTGACAAACATCGCAATTTGGGAAAAATTTCACTTTCGCCGAAATGCTTGCAGTCCACTCACACAAATGAAAGCAGTGAGCACGGCGATGTAACAAGTCA